>JAVTVY010046429.1:0-20955 GCA_036873755.1 Hanleya hanleyi | reverse complement strand
TTGACATTTAGGCCTGTGTATTTTGTGAAGAAACATGGAAAGTTTGTCGGATCTCATCACGGTTACCAAGGACTCGTTCGGGCGAACTAAAACTGGTCATGACGTGGAAAGGTATGTTAAGTTGGAATAAATAGTTCTGGATGTGTGAACATTTTCACTTTTAATGCCTGATTTCCCATACTAACTAGGAAAGCATAATAAACTCGTGTGATTTTAAGTATTTATCTTTCTAAATTAACCACGATCATATAAAACAGGACAACGAGAGTTGTTATTGCTACAGGCTATACTTCGTTCATTGTTTAGCCGTTCACAAAGGTGACCCAGATATCTTGGAACATGAAACTGACTGGTTCGTCACATATTGAATCTGCCCAGCATCAAAAGGGGGATTTAGAATTTTGAAATTCAACCAGTTTGGTGCTGTATCCTTTCTCTCCGTTGTAATCAAGCGGTACAAAGAACAATTCGTCAAAGCAACTGTCGAAATATACTATCAGAATACATCTGTTGCATTTGCGTCTGATAAGTCAAAAAGCCTAATCAGTCTAAAAGATGTCATCAGTAGTAGAGAAAGCGCACAGAAAGGGCATATGTGCAGTGGAGGATTTGGACGACCGAGTGGCTATAGTTTGTCTGGATTGGGCGCGTGGGTGTCATAGTGAAGCTCTCGTGGAATGGACTAGGGTGTTTTTTTCCGGAAGTGATTCATTGAGGCGCAGTTAAGTCAAGGTCATATTCCTTTTTACACCCGGGAACCCCACGGATAGGGTCCTACTGATTTTCACAGCCGGGAACCCCACGGGTTTCCTAGTTAGTCGCCTCTTGCAACAAGCTATGAGGAGCTGAGGCCTATTCTTACCATGACATGGGATGTGCACAGCGACACCCCAAGTCAACCCTGGGATCCCCATGGGTCCGCAAGCTAGTGTAGCGAACGATTCCTTGGGTTCGATACACTGATTTGGATAGTTACCCTTAGCTGCTCTGGAAAAAATAGCTCGACGCTGTTCCATAAACAGAACCAATCAGTCAGCTTATTACGCCAATCATCGACTAGCAGAGAATGATGGCATTTTGGGCATACACAGGCGAATATCTGGTCGAGAGATGGGCGACCCCGGGCCCAAATATAGTGCTGCCCACATGATTGTGACGTCATTAGTAGTAGAGACGGCCAAGATACGCTCTGATGGGCACTTGAGTCATGCCTACCTACACCCCTATACACTAGCCCACAGGGGCGTTCCTGGAATGTATCGAGAGAAAACCGGTCATGCGGCTACGATGTCATGTAGGACGTCATTAATTATAGAGAAACCACATTGTTGAATGCGCACAAGGGATTAGGCGCCTACCTACACCCCTATACACTAACCCATTGGGGATATAGTGACATGTCGACCTTGGGGTGCGGTCCACAGTAGACCCCTCGTTGCTGGAAATAGACCCTTGGTATAGCCCTTCCGTCTTTCTGAGTTGCCAAACCATCCAGAAAACCCCTATAAAAGTATATATTTTCTTCATAGGAATGCTCATACCATTAATTCAGCATACAAGCCAATTATACAAATTCAACCCGGGATAAATTTTCCTCCCTCGGAACGTACTCCATATTTTCTGGAAAATCTATTAAGATGACTCAAAATACGCCATATTTCGTTCTTTTCCAGGAAAAATCTTGACAATCAATTTCAATAAGATTTCTTCTCAGTGTTCCCCGTCTCGAGGCAAGATAAACAAGCTATTCAAAATATGGGGTCGACCAGGCCGTTTTTTGTCACATATTCTATATGTAACATTACACTATTTTTAAACTCCTGAAAAACGTACGAAAGTGGGGCTGTCGAAGGTTGGCTTCGCGGCCCGACTCGCCATATAACTCAACCGAGCCACCCATCCGCATATGTCATTTTGAAGGAATGATAGTACCCAGAAGCTTGGTACTGTAAATACTGGTTACCAAAAAGGAAAGGATAATTATCATGTGGTCAGACCCGGGCGCTCTGCTGTATTAAAATTTTTGAGGGGGGGGGACCAATAATCCGAAACTATGGACTACTTCCTTGGGACCCAAGAGCCAGAGAAGACAAATCACATGGCTGTGACGTCATCAGTAGTAGGGAAGCCCAGTCTGAGGCGAAATGGGTGCGATCTATGTAAAGCTTGTGTTGTGTAGTCAAAGTTTCCTGACAATGGTTTGACTTTGACTCAATGATGCTCATGCGCAGTCGGGAGTCGTAGGAAAGCGCAGATACGGGCGGGTGCACACTCGGATTATACACTAGCCCATAGAAGTAACTATTGATATGGAGACCTTGGAGATACATGCAGGCCCAGGAGTGTTGCAAGAGAAATACCTGGCGCCCTCAGTAGTAGAGAAATCGTATTTCTGGAATGTTGTGAGGAGGATATTATGGGTTTGCCTGCTATGGAAGAGGAAATACGAGTGGCGAGTGACACGTGAATTAGATACGAGTCAGTGATACGCTAGGGAGTAATTACAACACCTATAAGGGAAGTGGGAAGAGGTGCCGACATACTGACACTCACATGACTTCACAGTATAGTCTTCCGGTTAACCTATTCTAAAGCACATACCAAGAATCTAACGATTCGTGATATGTGTTGTACCACCCCCCCCCCCCAAACACACACTCACCTATACCTAACGCCTAACATCTTAACGATTTGACGCATCAGATGACAGATATAAAGCTAATCGACAAGCAAATTGCGTGTTACATTTTATTATCCCCTCCAGCAAATCCTGAAGGGGATTCCGCATTGGCTGTTTTTACTATTCAGTGATACTCTTGTCGGTGTGTTGGACACATCGTAGGTCGTGTTCACTCTTGCCCAATCAGAAGCCGCCGTTTAAACAAATAACACTTAAGTTGTGTCAATCTGTGGTCATGTTCGCTCTTGTCTGTTAGACGTGTCGTCGTCGTGCGTTCGCTTTGGTCCATCGCTACACGTATTCAGGCAGTCCAGGATACTGTGACTGCAACATATCCTGGAACAGCAGTTTTCGAAGTTTGATCACATTTTTCAAGGCCTCAGTGGGCGGTAATCCCATAGCCCCTCCCACAAGTGACGATTGGTTTTCACGATGGAGTTAATGATATTTCTGCGGTATCTGCAAATGTGACCAAATGGGCAGTATTATACGACCAACTCCTATTCGCTAGCCAAGTCGACTACATCACAAGCTTTATGTACGTCCATATATACGATGTAGTCGACTTGGCTAGCGAAGATGATAACTGTAATATAAAACTTTACTTACCCATTATTTTGAACCGTGCAACAACAGGTATACTTTTCGAAACGAGAATGACGTCACGGTGCAAATCATCACGTATGGAGGGAGCATCACCTCGGTTGTGGTACCAGATAAGGAAGGACGGACGGATGACATAACGTTAGGATTTGATGACATAGAAGGTAAGGAGTGTAATAAATCCATGTCAATGGTGCTATAATGTCAACCTTGCTAGTTCACGTGGTATCCACAGTTCAATGTCAGATTCTGAAGAGTGTTCTTAATGTGCATGGCTTTGGCAACTTCGTCTCACCTGCAGTTCCTGGGTAGTTACAATGTCACAGTCAACATCGCCAGCAAAGACATTTTGAGGAGATAGTTACTCTGGGAACTTCTCATTACATAGAGACGGAGACGGCCAAGGTATCGACACTTCATGAAAGGATTGCCCAGGCATTTATACAATTGAACATCCCGATTGTGCATGAGGACTGATGGTCTCGGTGACAGCTGAAATCATACTCTATAGCATTTCTAGGTCGAACATACCCGTTTCTTTAATTTAAGATGGCCAGCGAGACTTGAAACCCAGCTATTATCGTATTTGCTTCTAAATCACCTATATTGGTGCGAGATCATGCATTGGGAAGGGATATGGATCGGATATCATTGAATTGATGTATCTTTGTAGGTTACGAGAGCCGTAACGTCCCATATTTTGGTTGCATCGTTGGACGAGTGGCGAACAGAATACATAAAGGGGAGTTTGAACTGGATGGTCAGACCTATAAACTGGCTCTAAACCATGGAGACAATCACATCCACGGGGGAGTAATAGGATTTAATAAAGTGAGTCTCTATTGTCTTGGCTATTTTATGCTCGTTTAGCCCTTATCGCCGTTTCCCGATAAATTACAAACTATACCATTGGTTGAATAGAAGATTCTCCTAAGAATATACATAGTTATTCGTGGTATCGCTTACTGTTATACAGCTGTACAGTGGACGAGTGTGTTACAATCTTTGCTCATTTGATTGACTACCGTTTGGGCCATGAATTGGTCATTTCTTACTTTTTTCTTGAATTTGTTCATTTTTGTCCAATGCGCTCATCAATCACCCACCCTAATATACTTCCCATTCCATTGTCTGTATTTTGTTCTATTCAGTGAATTATGCTCCATATACTACTATACGGCTACTAATCTCGCCTCATTGCCTTGTGCAGGTAGTTTGGGAGGCCACACTGAACGACTCCAAACTAACATTGTTACACCTAAGCCCTGATGGCGATGAGGGCTATCCGGGAGATTTGACCACTGTAGTCACGTACGAACTGACCAACGATAACGAACTGATCATCGATTACACGGCCACAACGACAAAAGCCACCCCGGTCATGTTGACCAACCATGGTTACTTCAACCTGGCTGGACAGGTATGGATCGTTAATAACATAGGAATATCGGTACAGGTGGAAACTGGATTGAATGATAACAAAAAAATCCGTCGGAATAGAACGTTCTGTATGTCCACAAGGAAGGTATCGCAAGATCAGCTCGTTCGCGAATAATGTCAAAGTGAGGTTAAACAGCGAGGACTAACGTTTGTAATTAGGATTTCGTCTGTTTTTGGCTTATTTGTATCCATTTTATCATGGAATTTACTATATCTAAAATATGACACCTTGAAACAAAATAATATTTCCATGTAATAAATATCACGATAGATATGGCAATTCTGAGAACATTAGATTCGTGTTGACTCATGCTGTCATACTTTTGATATATTATTAAATCCATGCTATATTAGGTATACCAAAAGCCAAAAAGGGGGAAAAACGCCCAATATCAAACGTCAGTCTACGCCGTTTTACATCACTTTTGACACAGCTTTTTAAGCAGAATAAAGTAATTGACTTTACTAATGTTACCTGAGGAGGTTTTCATATGTTAACGTAACTACTCGAACACAAGTAAGTTTTTGGGAAGAGAGAATCAGTGAATGAGTCTCAATCATGCCAGTAAGATATCATCAGATATATAATCATGTTCTTCTTATCCAATCTCTCTGTGTCCATGAAACTTATTTCTTTGATTTCAGGATTGTAAAAACGTGTACGACCATTTGGTTACCATCCCAGGTGAACAATACCTGCCTTTGGACGATAACATTCTTCCAACTGGTCAGTTAATTGTTTCATAGACACGGACATTGTATTCTTGGACACAGATATGGACACTTTATTCTCGGATATAGACATACGGACATTGTACTCTTGGACATAGATGTGGACAATTTATTCTCGGATATAGACATACGGACACTGTATTCTTGGACATAGATATGGACACTTTATTCTCGGACATAGACGGACGGACACTGTATTCTTGAACATAGATATGGACACTTCATTCTCGGACATAGACATACGGACACTGTATTCTTGGACATAGATATGGACACTTTATTCTCGGACATAGACATACGGACACTTTATTCTTGGACATAGATACTGACACTTCATTCTCGGAATTTGGCATACAGACACTGTATTTTGGACATAGATATGGACACTATTTTTGGACATAGATAAGGATACCGTATTCTTGGACATTGATACTGCCACTGTATTCTTGGACATACACATAGATACGGACACTGTATTCTTTGACATAGATATGGACTATTGGACGTTCCTGACATTAACACTATTGGTTAATGGTTAACAGTGCAGAACTGCAGAAGCACTTCCAATAGAATTTCTTGAGGCCAGTGCCCAGTTCTCCAGTCGTATTGTAACAAACTATGTCCCGATGTGTGGTGTACTCGAGTAATCTAAAGGGGATTATGTTGACAGGATACTGTCGAATCCATTTCCCTATATTAAGCAGCGTCCTCTAAAGTCCAGTTATGTTTGATCAAAAGCCTGTTATTCCAAATTGTAATAGGAATATAACATTGAGGCTTATGTGAGATTTGTTTATGCTGCATGTAAAAATGATATAGCCTGATGTTTCATTAACTGCCAGATCAACAAGTGCTGTCGAGCATAACGATCAACTGTGAGGCATTACATGTCTTTGAACGCTTCGAGTACTAGTGATCTGGTGGACATATTCATCTAGAGAGTATAAAATATATACTCTAACCACAACATTCTATTATAATATATGTTTGAATGCAGGTGAAATAGCTACGGTTGATGGGACACCACAGGACCTGAGGAAACCTGTTCGTATCGGAGATCGCATATGTGGCCCCAAGAATGGAAACGTCTTAGATTATGTGTATTGTTTGGGAGATACGGGTAAAAGGAAGTTTGCTGCGCGGTAAGTATTCTTCAATTGTAGATGTTCGCATCTTCTTTTACCATCCCATTCGAGGAGTAATAGAGAAAGGGCATTTTTCTGATTCACACTGGAGACATGCGTACCTATATACCCCTATACATTAGCCATACGGGCGGGCATGGTGGCCTTGGACATTGAGGTGGATTGATTCTGGAGGAGAATACTGAGAGAAATGACGCCATCTTTGACAGTAGTATGGATGACGTCACTGATGACATCACAATCACGTGACTTCTAAACACTCCTTGACCCCTATCCAAGGTCCGTGTTAAAAAGGTTGACCGCCAAGTCCAAGATCAAACCACCCCATTTTCACTCCATTCCCTCATCCTCCCCTCAGGGTTGTTATCTCTACTCTCATCCTCCTTGAACATCCTATATATTCTCCTCAAACATTCTTCATGGACATTTCCATGGCCATCCTTCATGGACAGTGACATTATTCATGGACATCCATTTTCATTAATATGCCAATCCACTTTCCTAGGATTTTGGAATCACCAATCCAAAATGCCAGTCAAAAATTATACCTATGCCAAACTGATTAGTAGTCTTCAAAATAGATGAGTCTTAGATATAAATATACATGTGATGTATTCCAATTTCTGCGACTGTACATGGTCCATGGATCGTTTTAGTGTGGAGCATCTTGGGACTGGGCGGTACATGGAGTGCCACACTACAGAACCGGCCTTACAGTTCTACAATGGAACACACTTGACAGGCGAGATCGGTAAAGGGGGCGTGTCCTATCGTCAACATGCCGCCTTCTGTCTGGAAACGCATCATTATACCGACAGTGTTCACCACGTAAGATTATTCTGTCAAACTGAACTGAATTCTTTCCAACATTTGTCTTCCACTCTTGCACAATAACGTTGACAGTAAACCACCAATTTTTCGCTTTGATATTGAAGTTAACGTCGAGTTACATGCAGTCTTGCTATTTGGATACTTTTCCTTGATGCACCACTTTCGCCCACTTCAATATTCTAATGTCCATCTTGTTGTTACTCCTGCATCGACAAAAGATCTCCGACTGTGTCATGATCTCTCATTGATAAGATCATGTTGTCATCTCTCTTACGCGATCTGGTCTTCTCACAATGTGTGCTGCTTGGAGAAGGTCAATTATTTCAGCTCTTCTTCACTTGACATGACACTGTCCATGCTCAACATATCTATTTATAATGTTTTACAAGTAATTGTTTTTCATACTTGCATAGTTGATTTGTTTCTTGTCTTGCAGGCAAACTTCCCAAGTATTATCCTTCGGCCTGGACAGACATACCGGCATACCACTTCATTCACATTTGGGGTTAATGCTTAATAAATTGCCACTGCTCGCTGCAACCTGGTATTGGTCATTTTCGTATTTAGATTAAGCAACAGAGCATTTCCCTTGATCATCCATTTCCCAAGAACATACTTTTCCCTACAACGCCCATTTATCTTCTATCCATTTCCTGGAGCATCCTTTTGTTCTCCATTCCACATGAGAAGCCATCCGTTTCTCTAGAACTGGAGCATCCATTTCCCTGGAACTTCCAGTTCCTATCAACATCCGTCTTCCTATTTTCTCTAGAACACCCATTTCCCTAAAGCATCCATTTCTCTAGAACATCGATTCCTTTCCTCTGTTAAAGAGGTACTTTACCGTATACGGTATACGCTGTAGTGTTAATTTGGTGAAGTACAGACAAAACGTCCAAAACCGCTAGAAGTCTCTGACTGACAGGCTGGTGCAATCAACGTGATATCCATCAACGGCTCTCAGACGGGGACTTCCGAAATCTACCTGAAATATCGAACGAAAGCATTTCATATTGGACACACGCGCTTTCGGAGAAAAGTCTCTTAGTGAGGTGGCTTAGTGAAATTATATTTACGTAAGTGGCAAAAGCGTGATTTTTTCACCAAAGGATCCCCTAGGGTCACTTCCTTGAAAAATCTGTGGCTGCAAAAAAATTCACAATTGTGACGTCTTTTTGACATTTATACTTTAAATGTATGTTAAAATACAGAATATCGTCAAAGTAAGGTTCCTGAACTAAACCACCACGGCTTTTCTAACTGTAACAAGCTGTGTACTCAACAGATGTAATTAAAGAGTTCAAATTAGTAACATTTTTCAGACTGTATGGTGAAAAAGAGGAAACGAGTAGTATAGAAAGCAGCAATTTTGGGGGTGCGTGGGGTGTGTTTGAGGGACCATCCGTGGGCCGAATGCGTCGTGTGAGGTGTCAAAGTGAAGCTCTCGTGGTGTAGGCCACGACTTGAGGGATGTCCATGTCATCTGTGACGTCATCAGTAGGAGTAGTACCCAAAGTGGGCATTTTGGGGGTGTGAAGGAAGGTGTTTGGGGTAGAGATGGTCCATCCCGTGGTCCGAATGCGTCGTGTGGGGTGTCAAAGTGAAGCTCTCGTGGTGTAGACCACGACTTGAGGGATGTCTATCTGTGACGTCATTGGTGACATCAGTAGTAGTAGTACCTGTTGTATTATGACCCTAGATCATATACGTTTTGTAATCTATATTTAGCTCCACATGTTTGGGTACATACGTCAGGTCATGTGACCTATCTTTCCCGCGGATTGTAGGCAGACTGCTGACCACGTTGTCTCTAGAATACATATGTGCAAGTTTGACGTGTTGTGTTGGTGTCTTCTTCTTACATATATATACTGCCGGTATTGGACTATACCAGACAACAAGGACAGTATACAACATGGTGTCAGAATAATGAACTTATCCAGGGGCGTCACTAGGATTTAAAAAGGGGGGGGGTGCGAATGTTTTCAATTTCCAAGGGCGAAGTTCGTAGGGGGGGGTCAACTATCACAGCCCAACAGGCGAGGGTCCAGGGGCCTAGGCGGCCCCGGAAGCTCCGGGGTCCTAGATCGCCGGAGATGCGTTCTAAGCGTTTTCCCGGATATAAATCTGAACATAATGTATGCAGATTTATGGTTCTATTTTTACGTTTGTTTCGCATTTATAAGCACACATCGATATTGAAAAAAACACGCCTCGTGTCCAGGCATAAATTTGACTTTCTATAGTTATATTTAATACATACAAAACGATGACCTTTACGTCATGGAACATTAGAAAGCAATACGCGTACATATGGCTGATTTACACAAAGATTAAATAAGCGAATCCTGTCAGACCAACAGGCGATGGTCCAGGGGCCGCCTAGGCCCCGGAAGCTCCGGGGTACTAGGTTGCCGGAGATACCTTCTATGCGTTTCCCGGAAATAAATTTGAAAATGATGTATGTAGATTTAAGGTTCTATTTTCACTTTTGCTTCCCATATTAGCACGCATCGATATTGAAAAATATCACACCTTATGCCGGACTTCATTTGACTTAACATAAAAACAGGCCTATAACAAACTACGTTCGGGTCAGTATATACATATTGGAACCCCAGCTTCAATAGTACGCTGACAAACCACATGAATAGATGATGGTTTACATAATCCACATTCGTTTATTTTACATGCGTGCCACCGACGGAAAATTTTGAATTTTACGCTTGATTTCCTGCATTTTAGCGTAGTTTAATGCTAAACTGGGGTTTGATATAAACATAATTTTCGGGTTTGATATAAACATAATTTTCGTATTTTCAATCTACGGGCAAAAAGGGGGGTGCGTTCGCACCACACGCACCATGGGTAGCGACGCCCATGTTATCCATCGCTCACACCATCATTGCATTGGATTATTTACGTGGACTGAAACACTGAGTTTTACCACAGCACATTGCACATGTACTCGTTGTACAAGCGAGCCAGACACCCCGAGCAGACCACGGACTTTTCTGCTGTCACAGGCATACAGTTCCCGGCGCTCAAGTTGACCTCTCCAGGCGGCGAGAAAAAATACATTTTCCCCCTGCTGTTTACGGACGAGCGAGGGTACTGGATTAAGAACTGTTCTGAACATACAGGATTATACAATCGACTGAACGAATTTATGTGTCTGACATTGTGTCTAATTACAGACATTGACATTTCGCCAGCTCTCCATTTTGAGAAACTTTACTCTGGAAAAACATCTGGATCTTCAGGAGCAAATTGTGCCTATGGGCCAAGTAAGACATTTATTGACACTTCATGAAATAAAACCAGGAACTTTCTTAAATTGGTGCTTAGCTGGATCGACCACGCTGTCGGAAATATATGCATTTATTGACTCATTTGCATAGACACTTACGTCACGATCAGCCGATTTCCCGCCAAACGGGAAAATTCTGTAAACAAACTGTCATCCACCACTATAGACTTATTGAGGGTTTACGCTATACATTTACCCGATTCTGTGGAAACGAAAGCAACTGAGATTCAATTTTCTCTGCAACGGATGAACTTTCTTGAAATAAATTATTGTGAATATCAACATTGAGCCATGGCAGAACTTACAGGTATACCGATCCCTAGTATAGACTGGAAATCTAACAACCTCCCAGAAACATTCCGAAAATTCAAACAGACATGTGAATTTATTTTCAACGAGCCGTTAGCGGCAAAACAGGAGGAAATTAAGGTCCAGTATCTTATGTTATGGGTTGGTGAGGACGTGGTGATATTCGCGAGGGATGGGCACTATCCGATGCTCAGAAAAAGAAACTACACGTTCATTGGTCCAAATTTGACAACTTTGTTCGACCAAAATCAAACTTCCGTGTTGCTAGGTTCCAGTTGCGGGCTCTAAAACAAGAGCCAAAGGAATCAATCGATGCCTTCATGACACGGGCGAAAGTCATTGCATCAGAATGTGATTTCACCAATACGGATGAACAGTTACTTGACACCTTGATCTCCGGTGTGCATAACACTAGTGTTCAAAGGAAATTAATTTCTAAGGACGAAACACTAACACTAGATCAAGCTCTCAGCCTTGTGCGAAGTATTGAGGCAACTCAAAACCAGATGAATGACATACAGGATACTACTCAATCTGTTCATTCAGTCAGCAGAAATGACAGACAGTATGATGATAAAAATCGTACGAAGACCAGCAAACCAAACTTTAAAAAAGGACAATGTTGGAACTGTGGTCGCAATCACGGACGTGATGCGAAATGTCCCGCGTTAGGATCGAAATGTGACATCTGTGGAAAAAATAACCATTGGTCGACAGTTTGCTTATCCAAGCCAAGCTACAATGGGCGACGTCCACGTTCACAAAACCGGTCTCAAGCTCCTCATCGATCCCTGTCGCGAAAACCACACAACAGACGAAAACAAGTTCATGTTGTCACCGACGAAAATGATGCGGACAGTAGCATCTCTGACAGCTTTGAAGAATTTGTATTTGACGTGGTTAACGTGGAAACTGACTCCAAACACGGACAACGGCAAGTCACTACTTCCGGTAAGATAATTCTGGAAACGATCTATAAAGATGGACTTTGCGATCAAGCTTTCGCTAGTATTCGTGTACCAACGAAAGACAGTACCTGTACACTCAAGTGTAAGGTTGACACAGGTGCACAATCGAATGTTATGCCAATCAGGGTCTACAAACGCTTGTTCCCTGTGTCGATGGGCATGGACAGCCGACCGGCATCAAGCCGTCTACCGCGAAGCTGACAGCTTACGGTGGATCGCGTATTAAACAATACGGCGTCAGTGAAATACAATGCTCGCACCTACAGAATACGGTGAGGCCAGAGTTTCACATCAGCGAAGCTGACGGATATACGATCCTCGGTCTACGCACATGTATAGACCTAGGACTGGTGACACTCAACTGTGAGGATCGTACAACCTGCCAGTTATGTCACAAAGACACTGACATTTGCAGTGTTCACGCCCAACGTGACTCAGACAAACCAGTGAATCTTGGTGGCATTTCCGGTGATGCCAAAAAGGACATCCTGGAACAATATGCGGAATGCTTTCAAGGCGTCGGTCTATTCCCTGGAAACTACCATATTGAACTACGACCGGACGCTGAGCCCGTCATAAACCCACCACGACGCGTCCCTGAGTCACTTAAGGAACCACTTAAGCATGAATTACAACGCATGGAGGATCTTGATATTATCAAGAAAGTGGATATTCCGACAGAATGGGTGAACAGTTTGGTTTATGTCACTAAGCCAAATGGTGATCTCCGAGTGTGTTTAGACCCACGTGACTTAAATAAATGGGTAAAACGAGAACATCATTATACACCAACGCTCGATGACGTCTTGCCGAAATTGACCAATGCTAAGGTCTTCAGTATCTTAGACGCGAGATCTGGGTACTGGAACGTCCTGCTTGATGAACCGTCTCAACTATTCACCACGTACAACACCCCATACGGTCGGTATTGCTTCAAACGGCATCCGTTTGGCCTTGTATCAGCACAAGACGTGTTCCAAAAAAGGTTGACCAAGCATTCGAAGGACTGGAGGGTGTAATCGGAATAGCCGACGACATTGTGGTATATGGGGAGACCCAACTTGAACATGATAGGAACCTCATCAGAGTACTTGAACGCGTTGCTGAGATTGGCATTCGACTCAACCCGGACAAGTGTGTGATCAAACAGGATCGAATAAAGTTCTTCGGAATCTACATTACCAAGGACGGACTCGAACCAGACCCTGACAAGGTCTCTGCCGTCACTAACATGAAGCCACCACAAACGGTGACAGAGCTTCAGTCGATCCTCGGAATGGCCAATTATCTTGGACGCTTTACACCCAATTTGCACAGCACCTCTGAGGGACCTCACAAAGAAGGACATAGAATTCCGATGGGGTCCAGAACATCAACTGGCCTTCGAGAAACTTAAAGAGGCAATCAGTTCCAGTAACGTTCTAGCCTTCTTCGACCCGAAGAAACCCTTAACGGTACAGACAGACGCTAGCAAACGCGGTGTAGGGTCAGCACTCTTCCAGGACGGACGTCCAATCGCGTATGCAAGCAAAAGTTTGACAGAAACTGAATCCAACTATTGTAACATCGAACGTGAGATGCTCGCGATTATGTTTGGACTCGAACGCTTCCATCACTACGTTTATGGCCGACACGTGACCATCGAATCGGACCACAAACTTCTGGAGAGCATGATCCATCACGCGCAAATCACTGAGCAACGCCCCTCCAAGGCTTATGAGAATGTTACTCCGGATCCAGAAATATGACTTCACCGTTACGTATGTTCCGGGTAAACAGATACCTGTCGCAGACGCGCTATCAAGAGCCCCGATCCCCGGTGCAGAAATTCCAGACATGGATGTAACGGTGCATGAGCTAGTGAACGTGACAGAATCTAGACTCCAACAGATCAAGGAATTGACTTCCAAGGATACTCTGCTGTGTACCCTGAAAGACATGGTCACAGCTGGATGGCCAAATGTACGACGCGAGTGTCCACCGGAGCTACACGAGTTCTGGAACTATCGCGACGAGATCAGCGTGTATGACGGTGTACTCCTCAAGGCGGACCGCGTGATCATACCAAAACAGCTACAGCCAGAAGTTCTCCAACTCCTTCATGCAGGTCACCAAGGCATTGACAAATGCCGACTACGCGCAAAGACATCAGTTTTCTGGTGCTGTATCAATGCTGATATCGAACAACTCGTGCGAAGCTGCCATGCATGCCAGCACAACCAGAAATCTCAACAGAAGGAACCACTGATTCAACTCGAAGCGGAACAGCCATGGAGAATCATTGGCACTGATTTGTTCGCGTGGCACGACAACTATCTGCTCATGGTAGATTACTACAGTTCGTTCTTAGTTATCAGGAAACTTTTTTTCTACCTCCGCAACTAATGTGATCAGGAACATGAAAGAAGTTCTATCTGAGTACGGTGTACCAAATATTGTAGTCAGCGACAACGGGCCGCAATATGACTCGAGAGAATTCGAGAACTTTGCCAAGCAGTACGGATTCGAACACACAACGAGTAGTCCCTATTTCCCTCAAGCCAACGGAAAGGCCGAGAAATATGTTGACGTCGCGAAACAAACTTTGCAAAAGGTACTGGAATCTCGTCAGGATCCAGCTCTCGCGATGTTGTATGTTAGGACGACACCATTAGGACCAGGACTTCCTTCTCCTGCTGAACTTATGTTTAATCGTAAGGTTCAGTCGAATCTTCCTTGTGTTAACAAAGAAAAGGAAGAGGAAATATCGCATAAGCTTCGTGATCGACGACACAAGTGGCAGAAACCTTACGATCAACAGGCAAAACCTCTCCCAGAACTTACACCAGGCCAGAGTGTGAGGATTCAACATCCGACATCCAAGCGCTGGCAACCAGCGATCGTGAAACAACAATGCGTACAACAACCTAGGTCCTACGTTGTTGAAGGACAATCCGGTGCGCATTATCGACGTAACAGACGTCATATACGACCAACAGGAGAAACCTTCAGGTTTGATGAAGATGTTGAACCTACCATGGCAGAAAGCAATCCTGTGAATAATTCAAACGTGCCTTCAGTTACCAACGCGACTCCGAGTTGTGATTCTACCCCCGGTGAATATCGCACGACATCCGGCAGAGTCGTTAAGGCACCAAACAAGCTTAACTTGTAAGTGATTATAAATGATCATATCTAATTGAACTCTAAGCATAATGCATGTGCTTGATGGTCATTTTATTTAACTGATTCAGTGAACTTTTATGTCATTACAATGAACATCGAATGGATGCTATCGTGATTATGGACCATAATTGAATTAACTAATTCAACACGAACTTGATTTCCATTCAAATGATATTTTATTTCAAAGACATTATGTGATCAATGACATTTACTATACATCATATGGACTATATGAACATTGAATTATTTTCGGAGAAATGACTTCGTCAGAGTAATTCTATTTTGCAAAAACATTAGATATATTAATGCAACTGAAGACTGATTATCGATAACCGATTTTCTTTATTTTCAAGAAGGGAGATGTTGTATTATGACCCTAGATACGTTTTGTAATCTATATTTAGCCCCGCGTGTTTGGGTACATACGTCAGATCATGTGACCTATCTTTCCCGCGGATTGTAGGCAGACTGCTGACCACGTTGTCTCTAGAATACATATGTGCAAGCTTGACGTGTTGTGTTGGTGTCTTCTTCTTACATATATATACTGCCGGTATTGGACTATACCAGACAACAAGGACAGTATACAACAGTACCCAAAGTGGGCATTTCAGGGGGGTGTGAAGGAAAGTGTTTGGGGTAGAGATGGACCATCCATGGACCGAATGCGTCTTTTGAGGTGTCATCTTGTTAAACGCCACGTTAAACGCTTCAACGCCCTGGTGAAATAGCTCAGAAGCTCTGATTTTCTAGATATTGCATGGAATTGTCACTAATTCATCGAAATGCAGTGACGCCCATAAACGTACCCTGTTACGCCTTAATTAACGCCCTATCTGTACGCCTTAATGCCCGTCTGGACGCCTTAACGCCTCATCTAACGCGCATAGACCAGTCAATCGGCGGGCTGGGGAAGTAACCAATCAGTGCAGCCATAAGGGCATTCACGGCTTACACACCGCGACATGTAAAAGCATGCAACAAAATGTAGCACTATATATGACTCATCATGTCCGTCATAATCTACGTTGGTCGGGATGGCTGAGTGATCTAAGGCGCCAGTCTTAAGTGCTGGTCCACATATGTGGGACTTGGGTTCGAATCCCACTCCCGACACACACCTGTTTCGTTATTCTTCGCTATGTTGTAAAACCATTGTACAAATATAGCACTATATATGAATCAATATGACCACGATAACCAGCGTTGGTCAGGATGGCCGAGTGTTCTAAGGCGCCAGTCTCAAGATCTATGAAATTGTCTTCTCCGGGGTATGGGTATACTGGTCTGCACATGCGGGCGTGAGTTCGAATCCCGCTCCTGACTCGTACCATTTCACTGGTCACACGGAGTCATAGAAATGAGAATATTGTTGTTGAGATAGTGTAGTCTCTCACTTTCGGGTAAATAAAAGTAAATGGAAGTAATCCATTTTAGTAGTACAGAAAGCAGAAACTATCAGGGTTAATTGTTCCTGGAAGTTTCTGGAATACCCCTGTCCTATTTATAGATTACTTGGGAGTAGTAGGGAAAGGGAAGTTTCGGAGGTGCAAACAAGCGCGTTTGGAGAGAGGTGGCCATGTTCGCTCTGGCTACCTGGTAGAGTTACCTCAACGTATCCGGAAGTGACGTCACAGAGGTCATATGCAAATTCTTTAGGTCAACTTGGGATCGCAGTGGACCAACGCTTCAACGCCTATGTTAACGCCATAACGCTTTATCTTAATGCCATAACGCCCTAGCATAACGTCTTGACGCCATGATGTAGACAAATCAGAGAACAACAACAACAAGGATGACAGGTCAATCATGTTATTAGCCCCTCCAGTACATCATACCTACCCTGGGGGATCCGCGTTGGGTATATTTACAATTCAAGTAGGCTTTTGTCCAATTAGAAGCCGTCGTTTGAGAAAGTTTCATTTTCGGCCAGAATCGCTTTTGGCCTAAGCGTCGTCGGGCAGGCCAGGATACTGTAACGACAGCATGTCCTAAAAGACTTGTTTGCGCATTTGGGGTGTAGTAAGTGAAGTGGTCATTCATGGGGTGCGCAGGGATATATTTGAGAGATTGAGGTACTATATCTCATCCAAAGATGGAGTGTAGGGTGTCGTTTTGAAGCTCTCGTTTTGTAAACCACGATTTGGGTGATTCCCATGTCATTTGCGACGTCATTGGTGACATCATCAGTACGAGTGGTAGCGAAATTTTGATTAGTCGACCAATACATATGGACTGATAATCCCTATATGTACAGACACCACCACCACACACCACCACCATTACCACCGGGCGTTGACGCCCGTCATCATCCGGTGGTGGTGGTACATGTAGCTCCCGTAGGGCAGAGCTCTTGGACCTCGGAGCTCTTGGAGTCTGAGCTTGGAGCTCTTGGAGCGCAGAGCTCAGAAGTGACGTCATCGTACGCATGCGCACTCTCCTGTACCCTATAGCCCGTAGGGCATGGGGTACACCAGGGTAGATGAGTGCAAAGATTTATTCAGGCAGGCCATGACAGCTGATAAAGAGAAGTAATTAGAGTGTGATGTATTAACATCAACAAATATAAGTGATAGATGGCTGTTTATTGTATCTCGGTAAAAAATTGTGTTAAACTGATGAAAATGTCTAACAATAATTCTCAATTTGGTGTCCATTTTGAATTCATCAAAGCTGGCCTATCTGTAATATTGTCACGGTACATTTACTGAACATCAGTGTCATGTACCTTTCATGTAAAAGTGTTCACCATATGAAATAGAAATGCGTACACAGGGTAGGCGGTTGGTTTAGGTCAACACATTTTACTCTCCCCCACCCCTCCAAATTACAACATAAAACCCACCCCATGCAGAGTTCAGCTTGCAGCCGTAGATTTTCTGGGTCCTGGAACAATCACAAATCAGCATGCATAAGATAACCGCCACTGTATTGCATTCAGTTTCAAATTCGTGTCTCGTGTGAGATCAAGATCTTTAGCCCGACGTCGCTGAAACTTTATCACACAGCCTTATTCTCATTGTCACTTCGTTCAGACATGCAGTGGAAATCAGTCAAACGAAGAACAAAAAAGCGAGGAAATTATGATTTACTCAAAATGTAAAGGTGAAATGCAAAGCTTTTCAGATTTTCTTTAATTTCTTGAATCTAGTACATAAGCCTGGAGTTGATTGCAGTGTGTAGATATATTGACATAATCTCTAGTCAGGGTTCGTCTGACAAATCTGTACAGAGTATACATATCTGTATTATATGGAGGATGATTCATGGACGACGAGTTTAATAACTTTATGGGTTGCTATGAACAAAGGAATGTAAAACACTGTGTGCTGTGAACAATGACGAAATGTTCGCCGGTTTATGACACCCAATGTATTAGATCGAGAATTACTTGTCTCCATTATTTCTGCAGTTCTGTTTGAATTGCTAACCTCAAGGTGTGAAACACGCGTTAGGCCTACTGCAAATACAGCATGCATCACACATTAACCCAATTCACGTCAATTAATGATATAAATGTGAATGTGAATAGCCTGAGCCATGAGTTCAGTTTGAACTACGGATTCATTGGGGTGTTTATCACTGTGGTTCACATGAACTACAAATCGCTTCAAATGGTTGCGCTTTTCTGATTCAACACGTTTGAGCTAGCCGTGATCATATATGACCTATGATACAAAGCCTGCTCTCAAATTCATTCGCAAGGTATAGGCCTCCGCTTGGTGGATCTCGGAGGTGTATAGGTGAGGGCTTTGAAGATACTGATGGTATATTTGAGATAAAATGATGGATAAAATGACTGGAACAAGTAAACAGAGTGGGTGTAACGTGAAATTCCTTGAAAACCTGAGAAAGGAAAGAATGACTGCCATTGATGAACTTTCCAATAACTCTTCGAAGTCTCTGAGAGGTGGGTCTGGAATCAAGACTAACGATGACAGGAACAAAGACAGTACCAGCGTTCAACAGTCAGTTCCCTTACTCCTCGTAAACTCCGAACACGCCCAAGATGACGCGCTGATCGATAACACATCTCAAAGGAAGACGGATAACACATCCGAAAGGAAGACAGAAAGCACATCCCAAAGGAAACGATACTCCCTCACAGACATTGTAACTGCAGTTCTACAGCAGGATAATATTAACTGTGCAGGAGAAGATGAAACTAGAGCGGCTCTGATACACCTCACCAAATGGAAGATGAGAGCGCAAGTTAAAGCAAACATACGGAGAAGTCATAGCAGCGAAAACTTACAGGTTAACTCTGGGTCTGCTAAAGGCAGGAGAGGTTCCACTCAATTACTCCTAGATGTTCCATCACCTCATCTACCAAGACGTCAATCTTTAGAAAGTTTGAGCCTGTCGGAGTCGTCTAAGGATACTCACGTTCTCGTCAGAAGTAAATCATTCGATATGGGATGTCTGCTTCCTAATGATATTGATGATTCCAACATGTTCGGTAGGAATTCAGGTCTTCCCGGCCATCACAATGAACGACACACGTCTGTAAATATCACAGAAATTAAACAGTGTGCAGTTAACACCGAACATTCCTCACTGACGGGTCTTCAGTCAAGATCAACATCGGATACTCTAAACAATTCGCTGACGAGTCAGCGAAACAAGTTACCTGCATTACCTCGGAGTATATCGTCTAGACCAGATCGACATAAACAGACCAGTGAGCTTAAGGAGGCATCTCCGCCATTACTTCGGAGTTTAGCCCCGGGTAGTTTTCGCGCTGTGTCCCCGGGTAATTCCCACGTTGTGAGCCCGGGTAGTTCTCGCGCTGTGTACCCGGGTGGTTCCCGTATTGTGACCCCGGGTAGTTCCCGCGCTCCTTCCGTTTCTCCATGTTTTACACGACGACGGTTGTCAGTGAGTTTACCTGTGCAGACGGACGGTGTCCCCACTAACGTAGAGGATCGACTTCTCACACGAACGGCTCATTACAAGCTACAGAAATACCTTGAGGAGACGAGGTCTAAGTTCACGACAGCACAGAAACTAGAACTAGAGGCAAAGGTCGAAGCCGCCCAATTGGACGATTGATGTTGGGTTATTCCGCCACATGTTTTTGACCGTTAACGGGTATGTGATTATTGTTGGGACAACAGTATTCTTGTTGCAGATGTTTTGCGAACATGTTAATTTGACAATTTGCTATAACGATTATGAATGAATCGATTTGGCTTAAGGATTTCTAGTACATGTGTATGATGAAATCATCGGTCTATACACGGGTTGTCTTCTCCAATTTATATGATGCAACCGGAAGATGGACTGATACATCTGATGACGCTGATAGATAGTTACCTATATGTCACTTCTTATAGTCTTAGTATTTGATTAAACGCTCCAATATTGCGATTGACACCAGGCATATAATTTCTCATTAATCGGTAACAGAATGGTCTATTTTAGCAGTTGTTAACTGTCACATTATAGGCGGTCACGAAGGACAAGGATGCTATACATTTTAGTATATGTAGTGACGGATATACTATTAGGAATGGCATTGCGATTATCATTCTGCCATCAAGAGAACTGACAATATAACTTGACTATATGATTTATATCCTTATCTTGTGTAAGTTGCTTGAAGTATTGTATGTAATCCATTGTATTCAATGACTGAAAACATCGTACGTTTCTGACGTTTGAAGCCAATGTAAGTGTTTCGCAGACAGATGCTCAGAATGCGAAGTAAAAAAGTACGATAAACAACTAATGGCACATATGCAGTGTATGCAATAAGTATTGGAAAACAGA